>CM067312.1:47057635-47107059 GCA_034231615.1 Meghimatium bilineatum
AAAGAGGCACTAGAACGCAGACATAGAACAACAAATCCAAGGTGACAATGATATACTTGTACACTATCTAATGGATCAGCGAAGAGACTTCAAAAGACCTGCACCTTTTTTTTTAAAGCATAGAACCCAGTTGTCAAGAGTAGATAAACACAACAGCAATTGGGTATCGACACCAATAACAATAAAAACTGCAACAACTACAACAACAAAAATAGCAACAACAAAATATATATCCACAAAATCGTCTTACTAAAGTTCCTAACAGATAATTGTAGCCATACTTGTTCATACCAACTTCCGGAATCTGCAAGAAACAAACAAGAAGTGAATGTAAAACTTCGCTCTGGTATCAATCAAGTTGTTGTAGCTGACCTCATTATGTGCAGTCATTATATGTAGCTGAATTCATTATGTGCAGTCATTATATGTAGCTGAATTCATTATGTGCAGTCATTATATGTAGCTGAATTCATTATGTGCAGTCATTATATGTAGCTGAATTCATTATGTGCAGTCATTATATGTAGCTGAATTCATTATGTGCAGTTCATTATATGTAGCTGAATTCATTATGTGCAGTTCATTATATGTAGCTGAATTCATTATGTGCAGTTCATTATATGTAGCTGAATTCATTATGTGCAGTTCATTATATGTAGCTGAATTCATTATGTGCAGTTCATTATATGTAGCTGAACAAAATTTCAGAATTTTACAACGTATATTTTGTATGGTGTGAACATAACTTCAGAATTTTACAACGTATATTTTGTATGGTGTGAACACACATCCACAATTTTACGTTGTATAATGTTTATGGTGTAAATATAAATTCAATATTTGAAATATTGAATATATAAACGATTATTTAATTTGTATTATGTGCCCTGACTATGAGTTATGGTAGAAAATGCCCCTGTGCCGAATGTGTCAATTTTCTAGGAGAACTCAGAATCAGGCAAAAACTTATCCATAATTGGAGAGCCTCCTCGGATGGCGGAGAATGCATAGTTGAATGCACCCCCCCCCCCCCACAGCAGTGACCATTGGTCCAAGTGCTGGGCTGTTGTGGATACCACGACAGAAATGGATGCTTGGCATGGAAGTGAGAGTTGATGATTGTAACTGCATGTTTCGGAAAGGTAAAACATTCACAAATCCCTATAATTTACCAACTATATTTGGAGACTACTTCACAAAGTACTGCACACCGCTAAGGGTGCCTTCTAGGGTGTGAAATAAAGACCTGCAGAAAGTGCAGGCGTTTTACCCCGCTAAGAGTTGGTGCCTTCTTGGTGTGAAATAAACACCTGCAGAAACTGCAGCATTGTACATAGGGGGTAAGTGTTAATCCATGTCCGGGACCCAGTAAAAGACATGTACGTAGTGTTCAAAAGGTCATAAGTTCGAATCCGGCTCGAGGGGGTCTTGTTTACAAGGTGGTTTTTTTCGAAATCCCTGTGAATTATGACGAGCTACGGAGTTACTTGCTATGAGTGATACTCTCGGCAGAAGGCGTGTAGCTTCGCGGAGAAGGACGGAGTACATATGAAAACCGAGTAAAGTGAAGTCAATTCTCTACGACTTTTGAAATTATTTTCTTGAAAGACCTGTGTGCAAAATGTTGTTCGTCCAACGAAGTCCACGATGACCATTTAGCTCATCATGGATGATGATGTGGATGATGATGTGGGTGATGATGTGGATGATGATGTCTGATGTGTCACCGATTGTGACTAATGAGTCCTCTGTGTGCTTGGAATTGTTTACCACGCAATGGACATGTGTGGAAGGAGTCTGTGTGCCGTTCAGCAACTCTTGCCTCTCTTCTAGCACGTTGTTGTTGCACAGCATGATATCTGAGGTTCTGTCCAGCTGCTGCGACGCCAATCAGATCTATTTTTATACAAGATTCTCCCATGAATGTGTGTCTATTTTGAAGTGAGCGATGCCTTAAGAGTGTCTTTAAAACGCATCTTCTGTCCTGCCTTGCGGAAGTCAGTCTGGAGTTATCCATATAACATCTTCTTTGGTAGACGATGATTTTTCATGCGAACGATGTGTCTTGGCCAGCGTGTCTGCGCCTAAATCAACATTATGTTTATGTTTACAGATTTCATCAGCACTTCACTGTCTGGTATTTTATCCCATCAATGGACCTTGAGCATCTACAAAGGCAGTTTAGGTGGAAGTTATTGAATCTTCTAGCATATCTGGCATATACTGTCTATGTTTCACAGGCATAAAGGAGATTACATGAGTTCGCATTTTACATTTGTAAATAATTAATAAATGATAATTGAAGAATATCCTGTGTAGGACAGTGTCAATCATGTGTTGCTGGAAGGGCAGCAAAGAACAACAACCCTGTGATGTGCCTAAATGTTGTAGTAGATGACTAACTAGGTATGGGGTTAAGTTGGTTGTTGTTTGAATGTTGTAGGAGGTGGCTAAGAAAGTTTGGGGTGAAGTTGACTGTTGCTAGAATATTGTAAGAGGTGACTAAGATGGTATGGGATGACGTTGGCTGTTGCTTCGATGTTGTAAGAGGTGACTAAGAAGGTATGGGGTGACGTTGGCTGTTGCTTCGATGTTGTAAGAGGTGACTAAGAAGGTATGGGGTGACGTTGGCTGTTGCTTCGATGTTGTAAGAGGGGACTAAGAAGGTATGGGATGACGTTGGCTGTTGCTTCGATGTTGTAAGAGGTGACTAAGTAAGGTACGAGTCAACAACAACGCAATGAATTCCGTTTTATGAACTACATCATACTCATCATCCTGTGCTTCAGAACATACGGAAAGAATACGAAAAATATAGTGTTATTTTTATTCTTTGCTGAACCTTCAGTTAGATCTTATCCGTGCAGATTATAGTGAAACTGCACAACTAAAATTTCACCAAATTTAATTCGCGTAATTGAAGATTGTGAGACTGTCTCTCTGACTTCCTCAGTGAAATGAGCCGAGGCATTTGTAATTAATTGGAGATCTTGAAAAGACACTATTGAAATCAAGAAATTATTTCAAAAATATAAATCATCCTTGAAATCTCGTAATGAAATCCGAAAAAAAACTTCATTCAATCGCGTCATATGACCGAATGCTGTCATACAAACCAATATTTGTTACAGTGAGTGGGTTCCTTGTTGGCCGGGCACTGGAATATCTGTACTCATTTTCAGAGTGTTGGAACATTCCTCTTGTTGAAGTCTAGATAACGGGTTCGCGTTAAGAAACAAAATCGAAATTGGAGTCAAAAAGTCAGGCAATGTGTAAATGAGGGTGTGAGATCAGATTTAGGGATAAGCACGAGGTAGATGCGTGTTTGTGCGAGTTTAAGATTTATAAGGAACTTGTGAGTGTGTATAGGGGAGGGATTATTTGAGAGACAGAAGAGAAACGAGATTGTATATGTGTTTCTATGTGTGCGAAAGAGAGAGAGAGAGAGAGAGAGAGAGAGAGAGAGGATTATCACATTAAAGAAATATTTTATGAGGAAATAGAAACATATCTAAGATAAAGAGAGGCATGGGGAAAATAGGTGTATACCTTCTTCTTCTGTGTTCGTTATTAAACTGTTATTGCTTAGTACGGGTGTAGTCTGTATAGGAGAATCTATTGTAGTTTGGGTTTCAGATTTAGGTTCATTACGGGTAGAAGTGTTCTACACATTCCAACTTTTTAATATTAGGCTTGATTTCATGCAGTTTCCATGAAGCGGAGGTAAAAAAAACACGCAGCGTCTGCTACTTATCATTCGATCTGGACACAACGCAATGAGAGGATCCCCTCATAAGAGTCTTCCAGGAGAGATGGAAAGGGGGCCTCTCAGTGCGTTGTGCGTAGATCAATGGATGCTGCGTTGTATATCCTTTAGCGAAAATTCATTTCGCTAAATAATGTAGGGTTTGTTTCGTAAAAAATGTGGACCCATCTTCCCGTAATGAACCCAGCTTTAGTTCGATATTTACTCCTTCGGCATGACACATTCGACTTCAGCAGTGCACTGTCTCATCGTAGTTTTCCCTGGAGGTCACAGATCACATCTGATCGGAGAGTATTTCCTCTGTTTTAATGCGATCAACATTCCTTTCTTATTACCACGTCATTTTAGACGTTTTCTGGTGGTATTATGTACACACAATACGTACGTAAGCATACAGCAAACATCAACATATCACATATTCATATATCACATACGCACATACCGCATACTACAGATTCACATATTCACATCTTAATTTTATATATATATATATATATATATATATATATATATATATATATATATATATATATATTCAACTCATAACGATATATTATGTAATTTAAATTTCTATAAATAACCAAACTGTCAGAGGATATCCGACAAGGTGGAAAGTGCCGAAGTAACAAACTGTCAGAGGATATTCGACAAGGTGGAAAGTGCCGAAGAAACAAACTGTCAGAGGATATTCGACAAGGTGGAGAGTGCCGAAGTAACAAACTGTCAGAGTATATCCGACAAGGTGGAGAGTGCTGAAGTAACAAAGTGCCAGAGGATTTCGACAAGGTGGAGAGTGCCGAAGTAACAAACTGTCAGAGTGTATCAGACAAAGTGGAAAATGCCGCAGTGACAAACTGTCAGAGTGCATCAGACAAAGTGGAAAATGCCGCAGTGACAAACTGTCAGAGTGCATCAGACAAAGTGGAAAATGCCGCAGTGACAAACTGTCAGACTGTATTTGACAAGGTAGAGAGTGCCGCAGTAACAAAACAAAGAAGGAACAAATAATATGTTTATGTAATATTGTTAGTAGATAATCAAGCTATCAAATAGTATAACCAATGTAAAAAAAGAAATAACAATAAACAAAGGAACAAGGATTTTTTCTACGTTATGATCCAACATGAATTTTCATCACTGAATTTTTATCATGAATTTTTATCACTGAATTTTTATCATGAATTTTTATCACTGAAACAAATACAAACAAGAAATAAACACACAACATTATTGAATTATAAATGCACAGAGATGGTCTCACCACTTTTTTCCGTGCATTAGAAACGACAAACAAGTGTAAAATGGCTTTAAGATTGTTTACCTGTTTCAGGACCTGTCTATACGCTTCCTCAGATGACAGGTCTAGAACAAATGATTTAAAGTTGAGATTGTCCGTGCCATCTGCTATTTTCAGATCATCGTAAATATCATTAATGTTGTTGAATCGAACAATGGAAAACCACTGGACGCTGTTGTTTCGCATCATGTTGTGAATGTGTTGAAGACGTTGGAGGCCTGAACAATGATTCCACAGATAAAATATAACACTAGAGTTGTGTTATTCTAGAGTAGAGAGATAGAGTAGACAGAGTAGAGAGATAGAGAAATAGAGTAGAGAGATAGAGTAGAGAAATAGAGTAGAGAGATAGAGTAGAGAAATAGAGTAGAGAAATAGAGTAGAGAAATAGAGTAGAGAGATAGAGAAATAGAGTAGAGAGAGAGCAGAGAGAGTAGAGAGATAGAGTAGACAGAGTAGAGAGATAGAGAAATAGAGTAGAGAGATAGAGTAGAGAAATAGAGTAGAGAAATAGAGTAGAGAAATAGAGTAGAGAGATAGAGAAATAGAGTAGAGAGATAGAGAAATAGAGTAGAGAGATAGAGAAATAGAGTAGAGAGATAGATTAGACAAATAGATTAGACAAATATAGTAGAGAGATAGAGTAGAAAAATAGAGTAGAGAGATAGAGTAGACAAATAGAGTAGAGAGATAGAGTAGACAAATAGAGTAGAGAGATAGAGTAGACAGAGTAGAGAGATAGAGGAATAGAGTAGAGAGATAGAGTAGAGAAATAGAGTAGAGAGATAGAGTAGAGAAATAGAGTAGAGAGATCAGAGTAGAGAAATAGAGTAGAAATAGAGTAGAGAAATAGAGTAGAGAGATCAGAGTAGAGAAATAGAGTAGAGATAGAGTAGAGATAGAGTAGAGAGATAGAGTAGAGAGATAGAGTAGAGAGATAGAGTACAGAAATAGAGTAGAGATAGAGTAGAGAGATAGAGTAGACAAATAGAGTAGAGAAGTAGAGTAGACAAATAGAGTAGAGAGATAGAGTAGAGATAGAGAGATAGAGTAGACAAATAGAGTAGAGAGATAGAGTAGAGATAGAGAGATAGAGTAGACAAATAGAGTAGACAAATAGAGTAGAGAGATAGAGTAGAAAGATAGAGTAGACAAATAGAGTAGAGAAATAGAGTAGAGAGATCAGAGAGTAGAGAAATAGAGTAGAGATAAAGTAGAGAGATAGAGTAGAGAAATAGAGTAGAGAGATATAGAGTACAGAAATAGAGTAGAGATAGAGTAGAGAGATATAGTAGACAAATAGAGCAAAAAAAAGAGTAGAGAAATAGAGTAGACAAATATAGAGTAGAGAGATAGAGTAGAGAGATAGAGTAGAGAGATAGAGTAGAGAGATAGAGTAGAGAGATCAGAGAGTAGAGAGAGAGTAGAGAGAGAGATAGAGGACTAGGGATTGAGATATATATATATATATAGAGAGAGAACTAGGGATAGATAGAGATATATAGAGAGAGTAGAGAAATATAGAGATATAGAGAACGCGATATATAGAGATATATAGATAGAGTATATAGCGAGAGGAGAGAGTAGAGACATAGCGAAAGATAGAGATGAATGATAGAGAGATATGGAGAGATACAGGGAGAGTAGAGAAAAAGAGAGACTGGCAAACATTTAGCAAATATTTAGAAGTGGAGTAATTACCCACCAACCTGTCTGCTCTTTCGTTGCTTCTGATCCCAGCGTAACCAGGGCAGAGGTCACAACCATCTCTGAACGTCCAACTCTGGACAACAACATATCGACAGAAATACTACACAAAGCTACCTAATGCGTGTCACTACGACAGACTACCAACGTAGGGCCAGCCAATGGTCAGAACGAAGTAGTCTCTTATAGCGAGCGATACGAATCTTCTTCTTCTTCTTCTTCTGCGTTCGTTCTCAAACTTCTGCACATTAGTAGGATGTAGTCCGGAGAACGGAATGCGTTGTGTCATGGTTTACAGTATTGCTGCGATATCTGCGCCTTTCGGCCTGACACATCCGACTTCAGCATGGCTTTGGGTCACTGATCCTATATGGGATGGGACAGCCAACTTCATCCCATAACCTCCTTAGTCGCCTTTTACGACATGCGTGGAAGGTAAATAGTGTTACTATTCTTTGCTCCCCTTTCGGGCCCCGGCAACACACGGACAGAGCGATACGAATGATAGTACTGCATTTCTGTATTTCTATCGGTAATTAAAAATAAACGCATGCGCAAAGTGGGTGTTTACATTTACGAATCATGATGTCTTTTTGTAGATGGGCGTGTGTTAAACCACTTCCTGTCCTACCATCAGAACCTAAGATAATGGAGATCACTGATTTCCTGTCCTACCATCAGAACCTAAGATAATGGAGATCACTGATTTCCTGTCCTACCATCAGAACCTAAGATAATGGAGATCACTGATTTCCTGTCCTACCATCAGAACCTAAGATAATGGAGATCACTGATTTCCTGTCCTACCATCAGAACCTAAGATAACGGAGATCACTGATTTATTGTGATTTAAAATAAAGAATGACTTCTATGATTATACAATCACGAGAAAGTCGGGTCTAATGGTTCATGCTCTGCGAGGATCGAGAATGACGCCATCGCGAAAGATCAAATGCAGTGGGCAACGCTAGTTATGTAGAATCTGCTCGACTATTGACCAGTCAGCGAATTTACTCGACTATTGACCAGGCAGCGAATCTGCTCGACTATTGACCAGTCAGCGAATTTACTCGACTATTGACCAGGCAGCGAATCTGCTCGACTATTGACCAGGCAGCGAATCTACTCGACTATTGACCAGGCAGCGAATCTGCTCGACTATTGACCAGGCAGCGAATCTGCTCGACTATTGACCAGGCAGCGAATTTACTCGACTATTGACCATGCAGCGAATCTGCTCGACTATTGACCAGGCATCGAATCTACTCGACTATTGACCAGGCAGCGAATCTGCTCGACTATTGACCAGGCAGCGAATCTACTCGACTATTGACCATGCAGCGAATCTGCTCGACTGATGATGATGTTCGTCCGTCGTAATCGACGATGATTAAAATCTCAACCATAATAATAACAATAAGTAATAAAATATAATAAAGTTAAAAGTGCGCTTTTAAATGACTAACAAGTCCAATGCGCGCACAAAATGTTCTTCTACAGAATTGACAACTGTAGAGGGTGTTTATGGGACGTTGAGATTTTTTTTCTTTTCTACGTGCCTGCCTCTGTCTTGCAGTGTCTTGTCTCTTCCGCCGATAGTGCTCCCGTTTTAATGCTGCCATCGTGCTATCCTGAGCGAGGCTCTCTCAATCGTCTACGTTAATTTTAAGATGTTTCATTGATGACTTGAAGGTGTCTTTGAAGCGTTTTTTTACTTTCCACCAGTTTTTCGAATTCCTGCCTTGAGTGCTCCATAATATATTTGTTTTGGCAGACATGAATATTGTTTGAAGAGTTCCTCTAAGAAAAAAAAAGGACAAAAGAAAGGCTGCACAATCATTTATTTCATAATTCAGCGATACACATCTTTCATAAGGCATCTTTCATATTCTTCATATCTCAGTGTTACACAGACATTCAAATAAGTGGAAGTGTTACACAGACATTCAAATAAGTGGAAGTGTTACACAGACATTCAAATAAGTGGAAGTGTTACACAGACATTCAAATAAGTGGAAGTGTTACACAGACATTCAAATAAGTGGAAGTGTTACACAGACATTCAAATAAGTGGAAGTGTTACACAGACATTCAAATAAGTGGAAGTGTTACACAGACATTCAAATAAGTGGAAGTGTTACACAGACATTCAAATAAGTGGAAGTGTTACACAGACATTCAAATAAGTGGAAGTGTTACACAGACATTCAAATAAGTGGAAGTGTTACACAGACATTCAAATAAGTGGAAGTGTTACACAGACATTCAAATAAGTGGAAGTGTTACACAGACATTCAAATAAGTGGAAGTGTTACACAGACATTCAAATAAGTGGAAGTGTTACACAGACATTCAAATAAGTGGAAGTGTTACACAGACATTCAAATAAGTGAAATCTTAGCGTTACACAGACATTCAAATAAGTGAAATCTTAGCGTTACACAGACATTCAAATAAGTGAATACTTTCATTATTTGCTTACATTAACAATGACTACCTTCATCAGAGTCGTAGAGAAAATGCACATGCCTCCACTCTAAGTGTTTGATAACATCCACAACAGCTGCCGTGTGATCGGGTCGTAAATGAATCTCGTAACTGAAAACACAGGAGAACAATCATTAACAGTTTATATCCATCAAAGACAGATGCGTTTGTTCCATTGTGCAAATAAAACAGCAATGCACCGCATTTTCATTCTCTGGACGACATCCTGCCGGGAATCTTGTAGGATTTGAGGAGAGATCTGGTGGGAAATCTAAGCCGCGTTAGCGCAGTGGTTAGCGCACTGGCTTCGCACATGAGTGGTCCTGGGTTCATTCCCCAGTTGAGGCGGAAATGTTTTCAGATCGCAACGGCTCCCAGGTCGACCCAGCCTTAAATGGGTACCGGATTAATCCAGGAAGTAAAGACTGCGAGGGAGAGGAGATGGCTACCGCCCTCATTTGCAGAGCCTGTGAAATGTGAGATCGCTAACATCTCACACCCGTACGGCATTAATAAATGCTATGGGTTACTTTACTTGTTACTTTACACACACACATCTTGAAAACACCATATAATTATTACATTGAATTAGAAACACACACATACATATCTTGAAAACACCATATAATTATTAAATTAAACTTGACACAAACACAAACACACATCTTGAAGATATGTATAATTCTTACATTAAACCAGACACACACACACACACACACACATCTTGAAGACACTATATAATTCTAACATTAAACCAGACACACACACACACATCTTGAAGACACTATATAATTCTTACATTAAACCAGACACACACACACACACACACACACACACATATTGAAGACACTATATAATTCTTACATTAAACCAGACACACACACACACACACACACGCACACATCTTGAAGACACTATATAATTCTTACATTAAATCAGACACACACACACACACACACACATCTTGAAGACACTATATAATTCTTACATTAAATCAGACACACACACACACACAAACATATCTCTCTTATGCATAATTTATTTCACTTACCCTTACTCTCTCTGTCTCGCGCGCACACACACACACACACACACACACACACACACACACACACACACACACACACACATACACACACACACACACACACACACAGACATTGAACTGTGCAGAGAGGATTTTGCATTGCTCTCGAGTGGCATCAGTGCAGGATTTACGTATAAGCTATACAAGCTGTAGCTTAGGGCCCCCACTTTCCTGAGCAATTGTCATATATACTTAAATATATTGCTGCATTATTTGTCCCAATGCCGCGCGTCCGGAAAGCTTAGGGCCTTATCAAGTCTAAATCCGGCCCTGAGTGGCCTCCAGTGTTAGCAGATAGCCAAGACCCTAAATGTACATCTGTGTGTGTATCCTGGAAACAGATGTACCAAAGCTCGTGTGGTATATATGGTTAGCACTTGTAGGGAGCTAAGTCCGGGGGAACTGCGTCCGGGGGAACTGCGTCCGGGAAAATTGCGTCCGGCGGAATTGCGTCCGGGGGAATTGCGTCCGGGGGAATTGCGCCAGGGACTGCTTACGTTACAGATGAAATTACAATTGATTACTAGAAGACAAGCAATGTTTTCGGTACGGCTACTTTACACACTCCGCGACACAGTGGAAACACAGTGGCATTCTTGCTTGGATTAAGTCCTTGATATGAGTGCATGCCATTCCAGTACAGTAACGTCTAGAGTACACATTAAACGCCCCTGGAGCAAATACACGTTGGAGGGAAGCCTTGTATAAGGGAAAACCTATGGTGGCAACGTCTTCTCAAATGTTGAGCACGTAACCGTGTGATGTTCTGCTCATGGTAGAGAACACACAATAATCAAAACGATTTGGTCAATAGAAAACGCCTCATGGCAACAAACCCCAAGTAGAAACCATACTTTAGATGTAGGTTTCGCCAGCCTAATACATGCAATTCTAGCAAGGCCGGAGATATGGTTACCTTAAAGGAGAGGGTTTTTCCCAAAAAAATGTAGGTTAACCTTTATAAAATAAACTTGCCTGTTGTTTTATACCTCTAATTTTTTATGGAAGTGCGTCCTGATATAACCTAATTGGACTTTGTTGTCCGCTGGTTGAAAGACGCGCGCCTCTCCAAAATAGAAGTACACTAATTAACTACCTACCTACCTACATACCTACCTACCTGCATACCTACTTACATACCTACCTAAAAATTTAAAAGGACATTCGTCCGTTCAGGTGTGTAAATGTCACTTCCTGATGGTAAATTTGAAGACCATTTTGTGAAAATTATACGGGAGGAGTTTGTATCAACCATTAGGCTTTCCTAGAACGAAGTCATGTACAGATTTTCTAAGGATTGAACACCCCCCCCCCCTTTAATCTGTGGGCTAGACTCCTGGGATTGAAAGAACGATATGTCTATAGTTCCCCAGAACATACGTTACATGCACTGAACACATTTCGGGGCATAAGTTACATGCACTGGACACATTTCTGGGCATAAGTTACATGCACTGAACACATTTCGGGGCATAGGTTACATACACTGAACACATTTCGGGGCATAAGTTACATGCACTGAACACATTTCGAGGAGAATATCTAGTTCAAATCTTCGAATTGTCTGTCTCACTGTAATAGACCCCCTCAACGTAGGAGTAATCCTTCAGGTATTGGATACTCCATCATGTAATAAAGGGTGTGAAAGAAAATTGTTTTATACAGCTCCTCATTGCACAAGGGAAAATCGTCAACAAGTGTCAGGGAACACATATTGTTCAAATTCTCTGAACCAGGCAGTGTTGAAACACAGAATCTGGACGTGGCTCCCGAGCACATTCTCGTTATTGAGAGCAAATAAAACGAATCCATCTCTACTGACACCCGTTTATCAATTGGGATGCACGTAGAAAATTGCGGCGAGGTACAAGACTCATCTGTGACGACCAAGGAACGGGGTTCAAATTCCGCCGCAGGCAATTGTGCATTGCGACCGTTCGGAAAGCAATGGCAAACTACGAAACGTATGCATATTGCCTTAAAAATCACTAGAGCCAAAAAATTGTTGGGTTGATGGCTACATCCTGTATAGAATGTAGCCAATTTTTTTTATATCTTTGTTTTACACGAGAGCACAGTGGACAATGATATCGTCTTTCATACTGAAGAGATGTTTACAGGCTGCGAAGCTACTCGTCCGAGATAGGCGTAATCAACAAATATTGTTCGGTAAATCGCTAGGGCCAATAATTGAAACACAGAACATGCTTAGTTGTGGATTTGGAAGATTATGACAGATGGACTAGGCAAGATCAAGTTAAATGCACAGGTCAAATCACAGACTCCGGAAGTGTATACCGACACTGCTGGAGAAAAGAACATTGTTGATGAGGATAAAGCAACCTAAGTCCAATTCGTCTGTTGCCGTTGCCCAACACAACTCTAAAAGAGAAAATGTCAAGATATACACAAATAGGTAGGTGTGTTACCAAAATAAAACATAAAACAACTTAACAACGAGATACAGGGGACAGTCTGTCCCTGTATATCGTTAAGTTGTTTTATATTTTTATTTTGGTAACACACCTACCTATTTTTGTGTATCTTGACATTTCCCAGTGTTACCCCAGCCACCTACTTCCTGTTTAGGGTTGTTACCCTACACTAGAAGATTTATCCTCTAAAAAAGAAAAATTGGATTCAGCATCCTGGGATATAATGGACAATGATGCCCCCTTTCTACAAGGGGAATAGTTCGCCGACTACGAAGCGCATCGTCAGAAGGTAGACGCGCAGTGGACGACCCAAGAAAAATAACAACTCGTCTCGTCACATAGGCTCTCCTCGAAGTAGAATTTTGTTAAATAAAATGTACCTCGTATGGTGATGCACGCTCTTTTAACCGCATACGTTAGTCCAGTTTGGTTATATCAGAGCTTTGCAACCATAAAAAATAATGGAGGTCGTAGATCTTGTAATCAAGTCACCACAATCTCCTAAGTTATATATGCTTCGAATAGAAGGTTTCTTCACCAGACATTGCATTACTCCGAAAGCTGAAGTCTCTTGTGTATGAAAGAAGGTCTGAAAGCTGAAGTCTCTTGTGTATGAAAGAAAGCTCTGAATGCTGAAATCTCTTGTGTATGAAAGAAAGCTCTGAAAGCTGAAATCTCTTGTGTATGAAAGAAAGCTCCGAAAGCTGAAATCTCTTGTGTACGAAATAAAAGCTCTGAAAGCTGAAGTCTCTTGTGTATGAAAGAAGCTCTGAAAGCTGAAGTCTCTTGTGTATGAAAGAAGCTCTGAAAGCTGAAGTCTCTTGTGTATGAAAGACACTGTTCGTTTGAAACAAGAACATATCTCTCTTATTTTCTGATATATAATCAAATAAACACATACACATTTCAGATGTTATTTAATTCACAGAATACACACCCACACATACAGACAAACACGTACCTGGACGGCCCATCTCTTAAGGAAGAATGTGATAATGAAGGCGTAATGAAAGGCATGTGGAATGTTGATGTCAAAGATCTGACGATATCTGCAGACTGGATTGATTTCTGACCAAGTATGGCGAATATACCCTGGGACATTTGTCGACAAACTACCACACAGAGAAAATAAACAAATGTTAAAATTAATGCACGAAACAAAATTATTTTCTGTTTATGAAAATTGATAATATTACCATTCTGGAAACTGTTTTCTGTTTTATGAACTTTTTTTTCTAATGTAAGGCAAGGGGGTGGTGAATAAGGGGGGGGGGCGGTTTATATCAAAACGTAATAGGTAAATCTTCAAAATATTCTTGAACGATTTTATGATTAATCAAAATTAGCTGGAAGAATTGGTTAATGTTCCATCCCTGTTTTGACAGGGCTCGAAAAGGGAGCAAAGAATAACGCCACTGTTACCTACCATGAACTTAGAATATGTCGACTAAGGGGGTGTGGGGATGGTGCTAGCTGTTCCATCACATAGAGGGTCATTATATAAAGTGACCCATCTACCATACTGAAGTCGGATGTTTCAAGGTAAAAAGCGCAGTTATTGCAGAAAAACTGTAAACATGACACAGCGAATTTCGTTTCCCGGCCTGCATCCTGCTAATCTGCAGGATTTTCAGAACGCAGAAGAAGAAACTGATGCTCCTACGTCACGACGAATAGGCTACGTTGAGATACTCATTCATCTGAGAGGTATTCATTTGGGTCCAAGGGCATGAGTCCATGGACCGCTGGACCAGCAACCAACCAGAAATATTAATTCATCTGTGAGGTATTAATTCATCTGTGAGGTATTCATTCATTTGAGAGGTATTCACTCATCTGTGAGGTATTCATTCATCTGTGAGGTATTCATTCATCTGAGAAGTATTAATTCATCTGCGAGATTTTCATTTATATGAGAGATACTAATTCATCTGAGAGGTATTCATTAATCTGTGAGGTATTAATTAATCTGTGAGGTATTCATTAATCTGTGAGGTATTCATTAATCTGTGAGGTATTCATTAATCTGTGAGGTATTCATTAATCTGTGAGGTATTCATTAATTTGTGAGGTATTCATTAATCTGTGAGGTATTCATTAATTTGTGAGGTATTCATTAATCTGAGAGGTATTCATTAATCTGTGAGGTATTCATTAATCTGTGAGGTATTCACTAATCTGAGAGGTATTCATTAATCTGATAGGTATTCATTAATCTGTGAGGTATTCATTAATCTGTGAGGTATTCATTAATCTGTGAGGTATTCATTAATCTGTGAGGTATTCATTAATTTGTGAGGTATTCATTAATCTGTGAGGTATTCACTCATCTGATAGGTATTCACTCATCTGAGAGATATTCACTCATCTGAGAGATATTCACTAATCTGAGAGATATTCACTCATCTGAGAGGTATTCACTAATATGAGAGGTATTCACTCATCTGAGAGGATAATGAGAGGACAAATCCTTCAATTCCGATTTGTTTTTCCTACGAGGCGTGTTCAAATGAAAACGGGACTTGTGGATTTATTTAAAAAGTTCATCAGAAAAAATCTCCGCATGCATTTAGGCAAGCATCCCACTGTTTAGGTAGACGTCGAATGCCGTCCGAGAAAAAGTTGCGTGGCTGTTCTCTGAACCATGTGGTCACCGCTGTCTTCACGTCTGCGTCGCTGTTGAATCGCTGTCCCTTTAGTGCTTTCTTCAACGGTCCGAACAAATGGAAATCACACGGGGATAAATCGGGACTATAGGCTGGGTGATGAAGAACTTCCCAATTCTTCTTTGCCAATGTTTCCTGCACAATTTTTGCGACGTGCAGACGAGCGTTGTCGTGGAGAAGAATCACACCTTGAGAAAGTCTGCCTGGTCGCTTAGCCTTGATGGCCTTATGCAGCTTGTCTAAAGTGTCTTTATAATGGGCGGCATTGATGTTGACACCAGGTTCCTTAAAATCAGTCAACAAAAGCCCTTCATGGTCAAAAAATGCAGTCACCATAACCTTCCCAGCAGAAACCTCCGTCTTTAAACATATTCACCCACTCCATCACTCTGGTCCTCGACAAACATTTGTCACCATATGCTGCCTTCATTCTCCGATGAATGTCTACTGCTTGACATCCTTCAAATGAAAGAAACTGGATCACAGCACGCTGATTCACTTTGGACGGGTTCGGAATCACACCCGCCATATTGTTAACAGTCTTCTGCAGCACATATGCATGCTGGGAAGATGAACACGTGACCGTATGTAAATTATTGGATACTCATTACTAGTGCAAAATGTCATCAATATCAGTGCGCTCTATCACGCGTGGTGTAACAAGTCCCGTTTTCATTTGAACACGCCTCGTATATACATGACCGTTCCCATTAGAAGACCTCTGCACATAATTAATTAGGACTTAAAGGATACAAGAGATTTATTTCTTGATTCCTTGAGATAAAAATAAACAAACTGTACTGGCTGGCTCCTCAAATATTATATTAGAGCCTGTGTGCTGACCACCAATACCCGTTTTCTATAATTTTTTCTATATCTCTCTATTATGAGTTGCGACTGCGGATTATATTCAGTTAGATAAAACTGGATTATTATCCAGCAAATAATTTGGGGTCTTTGTTACCTCTAATATTTTATGGTAGTGTGTCCTGATATAACATAATTGGACTGTGTTCGCTGGTTGAAAGGGCACGCCTCTTCAAAAGAGATGCAAACTCATTAGCTACCTACCGATTATCTTCAGCGCTCTCCGGACAAGTACATGGGTGTCTGAAGTGCATACACACAACATAGGCGCACACATACAAAACACGTAAACATTCAACACGCATAATACACACAGCATTCATACAACACAAGTACATAATACACACCCCACACATACAGTACACGTACCACACACGCTCATACCCACATTAACACTGGTGTGTGAACGCAAGTTAGATGAGTTAGTTAAAACCAATATCGGTTCAAACATTGTCCAGACCAGGCCCGTTCACATCCTTCCATTAACAAACTGTCAATCATCGTTCTGTAGAGGTAGCAGCCGACACGAGAAAGTAATTCCTCAGCCTTTTTAGCAACTTCCTCCTATTGGAGTTAAGTATTTGAAAGCAATACGGTTCTTACAGATGCCAACTATTAAATACGCTTTGACAGAAAGTAAAAAAAAAAAAGGCCGACGTTAAGTTCGTATTTTTCGCAGTTTCAATTTCAAATTTTTCATTGACCATCAAGATTTAGTTCACATTAAAAAAAAAATCAATAATGAATTCAATGTATCCAATTTAATTTAACAATTTTTTGTGTATAGCTAATAATAGATTCAAGGTTTTCAATTTACTTTCAAACATAATTTTTTTTACAGTATTGAATCAATTCAGTATTTCTATTTTACACATAAAGTACAGTCTCTAAAACTGTAATATATTTTGAGTTTTACTTGATGTGTGTGAATATCAGGTTTAGCGTTTCACTTGATGTGTATGAAGACCAGATTCGGTGACCTAACCAATGGAAATTTATAGTTTCAATGGTGTGTATGAAGATCAGATTTAGCGTTTCACTAACCGGTAATGTGTATAAAAAGATTTAGCGTTTCAATTGATGTGTATAAAGACCAGATTCGGTGACCTAACCAGTTGAAAGGTGAAGAGAAATAGTTTTATTCACAGATCCAAAAATTTTTTTTTTTAATCCACCTTTTCTATCTCTCTTTATATGACAAGATGTTTTTTTGGCGTTCGTTCTCAAACTCCCACCCAATATCTCTTATAAGAGGGCACAGATCCTACTAGATTTCCGCAGGATGTAGTCTAGAGAACGGAAATGCGCCGTGTTGCCGTTTTATTTGCGCCAATTTCACGATACATCTAACTTCGGCGATAAAATATGTTTGGAATACAATGTAACAACAGGGAAAATGAAGGCGGAAGAAACAGATGACAAAGGAAGAAAGTACTGGAGGGTATATTAACATCACAGTCAACAGTAGAACTGATACACAAGAAATCTGAGTGATTGTAAGATCAATGGCAGTATACGCTACCCAACACGGCTCATGATGATCGCAAGCTGAAGTCTTTTGTCTAATAAAGAAAGTTCTGAGACAACCGACCCTATGAAGTGCATATGAAGTAGGACCACCTTGAGGGTAATCCAGGGAATATAAAGCACATAAAGAAACAAATACACGCACAAACAAAACTTACACAATCACACAAACATACACACACACACAATCACGCATGCAAACACATACACAAACACGCATGCAAACACATACACAATCATACAAACACACTCATAATTACACAAACACACAAACCAAATAAGCACACATACAAATATACATACAAACACACTAACAAACAAACACACATACACGTAAACAGACATACAAACAAACAAAAAACAAACACATATACACAAACAAAAAACACACAAACAATAACACAAAGAAACACGATGTTTATATATATATATATATCAGTCTGTCTGTTTAATTGTACGTCTGTCTATCTAGCTTTCTAACTGTTTGTCTGTCTGTATTACTGTTCATATATATAACTGCCTGTCTAACTGTCTAAATAACTGTTCATTTGTCTAGTCGTCTATCTAACTGCCTATTTAACTGTCCGTCTGTGTGTCTAACTGTCCGTCTGTGTCTAACTGTCCATCTGTGTGTCTAACTGTCCGTCTGTGTCTAACTGTCCGTCTGTGTGTCTAACTGTCTGTCTAACTGTCCGTATTTCTGTGAATAAAATGCTTAAATACATCGCATAATGGAATGTCATAGTTTTCTAAATACAATCCAGCCTTAATAATATTACTTGATAAATGTAATCCCCAGACACATTCATTGCTTGACCTATACAGAATGAGGCTCTTCTCAAGCTTACAGGAGTGTAATAGGAAAGATATAAAGAGGAAAGAAATAATGAGTGAGAAAGGTGAGAGGCAGAATTAGATGGAGGCCGATCTTAGTCGTAATCAGATTAGAAAGAATTGCCCACAACGCCTTGGCTAGTTTCCGCTTCTGCCCGCTGGAATGGTTTCTGTATCAGCCAGTTTGAGTACATCCCCGTGCATGCACTTTCAATAGTAGCAAATTGATTGTGCCAGTTGGCACAGTTTAAAGATTAGTTAAGGACCGGTGTACACGTCAGTTATTAGCCAAAATATTCGCCCGTGTGTTGCCGGGGCCCGAAAGGGGAGCAAAGAATAACAACACTGTTTACCTTCCACGCATGTCGTAAAAGGCGACTAAGGAGGTTATGGGATGGAGTTGGCTGTCCCATCCCATATAGGGTCAGTGACCCAAAGCCATGCTGAACTCGGATGTGTTAGGCCGAAAGGCGCAGATATCGCAGCAATGCTGTAAACCATGACACAACGCATTCCGTTCTCCGGACTACATCCTGCTAATCTGCAGGAGTTTGAGAACGAACGCAGAAGAAGAAGAAGAGCCCATATATTTGTGTGTCCATGATGATAATATATCAGTTATTAGCCCATATATTTTTGTGTCCATGGGTGGGATATATAATTAGTAAAGGACCGGTGTACACGTCAGTTATTAGCCGATATATTTGTGTGTCCAAGAGTGGGAATATATAATTAGTAAAGGACCGATGTACACGTCAGTTATTAGCCGATATATTTGTGTGTCCATGGGTGAGAATATATAATTAGTAAAGGACCGGTGTACACGTCAGTTATTAGCCGATATATTTGTGTATCCATGAGTGGGAATATATAATTAGTAAAGGACCGGTGTACACGTCAGTTATTCATCGTCATCATCAGGTAGCATGCCGTGAACATGATGTAGCAGTCATAACAGTCTTTCGAAACTTCTGTCCATCTTGAGATAATCTTCCGGCTTCTGTTAATGCGATGTTCAGGTGGTCTTTGATGTCTTGAATCCATCTTCTTTTTGGTCTGCCTCTTGTTCATCTTCCAGACATCATCCCCTTCATTATTGCCTTCTCTAGTCTATCATGACGTTTGCTTTGACCAAAATATTGTAGCTTTCTGGAAAGAACCATGCTGTTTACCTTGTTTTCTTTTTTTTTTACATTCATTTCTCTCAGGATGGCTACATTGTTGATTTTTTGGTCCATTGTATTGTGAAGATTTTTCTGTAACATTTTATTTCAAATGCTGCTATTTTATTTTTCACTTTGTTTGGGGATTGTCCAGGATTCACAGCCATATATTGCCACTGGGAATATGCGCTCTTAGGAATGTTAGTTTTGATGTTTTGCAGCAGCTCAACAATATGTTTTTCATTTGTATCAGCTTCATTGACTCGATAGCCAATTTCCTTCTGACTTCTTCATAGCAATCACCGTTACTGTTGATAAGAGAACCAAGATATTCAAAAATGGTGACTCTTTCTAATTCGTTATTGTTAGTACTGATTCAGAATTTGCTATTAGTTTTGTTGCTTGTCATAATCTTGGTCTTTTTCCCATTCCGAAATAGGTTTTATTTTTCACCATGTACTTTAGTGAAGTTCATGAGGTGTTTGAGACCTGCTTGACTGTGTGCTAATAATGTTGTATCATCAGCATATCTTAGTTCTGGTAGCTCGTGACCTTTGATGTTGAGTGTGTCAGTGTTATTTCTCTGTTGGTTACTTCCTACGTTCCTCATTATATTCTCTGCATAAATGTTTAAGATATACGGGGGATAGGACACATCCTTGTCAGACTCCTTTGTTCACGCTGAACCAATCAGATGTTTCACTATTAACTTTCACTGCTCCTTGCTGGAAAGTTATTAGTCGATATATTTCTGTGTCCGTGGGTGGTAATATATAGGCAGTTTATATTTACATTCGATCATATGGAATTTCCTGACGTAGTGGTTAAACGAATCGCCTTCAAATCAAGAGGTAGTAAGTTCCCGGTATTCTTTACAAGTAGGCAAATTTTCTGTTTATCCTTGGGGATTATCGCTTGAAGCTATGGAGTTATGTGCTATGAGAGGTACTCCTGGCAGATTGCAATCAGATGTTTTGTAAAGGGTCAAAGTACATTGTGAAAACTAGAATACACGAAGTCAACTATTTACGCTTTCTGTTTGCTTTGTTTCGTGTACACATATGCTCAGAGAAAAGATAGGAAGAGGTTATGACATCTAACGGTCATTTCTTATCCCACTTGCGTTGCCAGGAAAGGGCAGAAAAGAATAACAAGATTATTAACTGCCATGCATGTCGTATTAGTCAACTAAGAAGATTCTGAAATCGAGATGACTATTCCATCAAATTTATCTATCTACGAGAAGCATTTCCTTTATAGAACGTTGTCCTCACTGCCATTCTGTAAGCCTCTCGGTTAAGTGTATACTGTCCAGCCTCTTGTACTGTCATGTAGGTCTCGGATCTATTCTTGTGTCCCTTGTAGTCTTGGTATGGCTCTTGATCTCATTCATGTAACTTGTCCCTCCATTCCATAAAGGGTCAAACTGGCCCACATGCCATGCTGAATTCGGAGGTGTAAGTCCGATAGGTGCAGATATTGCAGTCAAACTGTAAGTCATGACACAACACAATTCCGTTCTTGTGCCTACATCGTGTTACTCTGAGTTTCAGAAAGAACGCAGAAGAAGTAACAGTTATATTAACGTTAGCTATATATTAACGTTAGCTATATATTAACGTTAGCTATATATTAACGGTATAATGTTAGCTTTCAAAACTGTATGAAGACGAAACAGTTTCTGAAACATTAGCTAAATGCGCTATGAACTATACATTTTATTGCTGAAGTCGGAGTTACTGCAGTAAATCTAGTAGGAGTATAGTCCTGCAATAAGAGATATCCAGCGAGAGTTTGAGAAAGAACCCGATACATTTAGAATACTATACATTTGTGTACAATATTATAAAAACTACATAATTATCTTGTTTTGTATTTGACTAAGGTTGGGGGCGGGATGATAAATCATTGATTGTGGAATTTGAGATATAGTTTATTCTAGGAAAATATAATCCGTGTGTTGTCGGGGACCCGAGAGTCGAGTAAAGAATATCACTTTTCTTCGCATTGAAGTTGGCCGAGACTAGTTCTCACGTACTGCTCACCTACTATACTAGCGATATGGTTACAGATGTTCATCTCTCAGTGAAAGTTGTACAATAAAAACTGAACCAACACCGAAATCTAATGTGTTGGGCCATTAGCAAAACACACGGCGATACGACTAATATCCGTTCTGTAGACCATATTCTGCCGGAAATCTAGTAGGATCATTGTCCTGGTGTCAGAGATATCCGGTGGGAGTTTGAGAACAAACGTAAACAATTAAATAGAACCGAAATTTTCTACGAGACATGAATTTTATTTCAAGGGTTCAGCGATTAAGGGTTCAGCAATTAAGGGTTCAGCAATATTTATTTTGTTACTGCGGCACTCACCACTTTGTCGGACATCCTGACGTTTTGGTTATTTATATTTATTCAAGGCTTCAGTTAGGACAGAATAGACATAGAAATGTAGCACTAGTGTGTCCCAGCATCTCAGTATTAACGCTGTCCCGGTGTGTCCCAGCATCTCAGTATTAACGCTGTCCCGGTGTGTCCCAGCATCTCAGTATTAACGCTGTGCCGGTGTGTCCCAGCATCTCAGTATTAACGCTGTGCCGGTGTGTCCCAGCATCTCATTGTTTGTAGACATTTTAATATCAAGAGTTTTAAGCTCAAATGTGGCCATACTTTTGTCACTTTCTCTTCTAATTGAATCTCCAGAGCTCCAATTTCCCTTGTTTTTATTTTAATCAAATGCCACTCCTGTCATCAATTACTAGGCAGTAGATTGTGAAATAATTGAATATATTTTTTCTTCATTATTTCCTCAACGTTAGTGATTCATTTCTGGTCATTATTTTATGAATTGCCTGAGTGTTGTCGAGGTCTGAGAGGGGAGCAAAGAATAACAAAACTGTTTACCTTCTATGCATGTCGTAAGAGGCGACAGAAGAGGTTATGTGATGGAGGTGGCTGTCTCATCCCATTCAGGGCCAGTGACCCAAAGCCATGCTGAGGTCGGATGTTTCAGGTTGAAATGCGTGTATATCGCAGCAATGCTGTAAACCACGACACGACACGACGCATTCCGTTCTCCGGACTACATCCTGCTAATCTGCAGGAGCTAGAGAACGAACGCAGAAGAAGAAGAAGATATTAGATATTGGAGCAGGGCTGAAAGCCACGACTCAAATACATTCAAAATACATTGAATAAATACATTCAAAATACTCAAATACATTGTCGACGCTTCATCTGCATATCTACATTTTTTTTGGTCATGTGACGTATTCCTTCCAGAACGTTGTCTTCCCAATGAACTCTCTGAACCTCTCTCTGTCTTGGGCGATGTGGCTTGCATTTTCTAGCGATGTATTCATATTATCTTTAATGTCGTCAGTCCATCGTCTTCTTGGTCTGCCCCTTCTCCTCTTACCAGGTACTCTACCCTCCATTATTTGTCTTTCTAAACAGTTATGTCTCTTTATATGACCAAACAGGCGTAGTTTTCTTCTGGAATATTCAATGTGTGTATAATATCTGAGTTTCTGATTTTATCCTTCCATGATATTCTAAGTATCTTTCTGTAGCATTTCAGCTCGAAGGCGTTGATCTTCTTTGCCGCTGTTTTACTTAGAGTCCATGTTTCACAGCCGTATGTTGCAACCGGAAAAATAAAAGT
The DNA here is from genome assembly GCA_034231615.1 of Meghimatium bilineatum. Lineage (NCBI taxonomy): Eukaryota > Metazoa > Mollusca > Gastropoda > Stylommatophora > Philomycidae > Meghimatium > Meghimatium bilineatum. The sequence continues at coordinate 47,081,141 of CM067312.1, forward strand.
TCGTAACATTAGCACTTTCGTTTCTATTTTGTTGTTTTTCCATATGTTTTTCAGCCGTGTTATTTTGCAATATGCCATTGCCAATCTCTTCCTTATTTCTGCCATGCAGTCTCCTGCACCGTTGATGTTTGCTCCTAAGTATTCAAATTTATCCACACATTCTATCTCGGTATCGTCTATTCTGATTTTTGGTTGTTGTGTTGTTATATCTGTTGACATGATTTTTGTTTTCTGCGTGTTTAAATACAAATTTTGTGCTTCGCTATATTTCTTTGTGTTCTTGATTAGTTGTTCCAATCCCTTTATATCGTTTGAAAGAGGTACTGATAGATATCTACATTAGTTGTGTTAATTATTATTTGTTGACTATGAACTGACATCATTGATTTCTGGGCACATTCATTGGTACTATCTTACTATCCTACTCCCAATATATGTCGAAGTGAATACATGCTGATAGTTCCCATTGCTCTCTGATTAAAACCATCCTTCTTTAAACCTATGTAGAATCTAATTAAGAATGAATACAGAAGACACAAATAAAAGTAAAAGAAACATTTATGCTTAGTATTGTGATACAGAATCACCTGACTTTCCAGCGGAATAATGCGATATGAGAGTATCATTTACTTCGCAAATTTAGACAAACCATTTCGCAAGGCGAGTCGTGTCAGCCGAACATACAGAAAATATACTAGGCAGGGCCGTAAATATGGTTTTGTAAGCGGGTGTGAGGTTACTTAAAAATAAGTCATACACACATTTTCGTGCGTAATTATTTTTTCATCATGATAGTTTTTGTGTCCTTTTTTGGGGGAAATCATTTAAGAGAAGGGGATTGAACCCCAACTACCTCTAATCTACTGGCGTGAAACTAGGTTCTAATCATTTCTTCTTCTTCAGCGTTCATCCTCAAACTCCCACTGGATCTCTCCTGTAACGGTACTACTAGATCTCCAGCAGGATGCAGTCCAGATAATGGAAATGCGTTGTGTCGCCGTTTTATTTGCGCCAATGGCCCGACACATCCGTCTTCGGCGGTTAATCATTTGATATGTATTTTGTTGTTAAATGTATAGATGATCCAACGAGTACGTCCGTAAAGATATGAAGATAAACAAAAACTGGCCCCTCAAAACAATTTTAAAAAATAATGCAAGCTAACATATATTTAAAACATATAAATAGACACGATGGGTTAGAAAGATACATTATGGAAGGAAAGGTTCTAAGAAAGACAACAAAAGGTAGACAAGAACCTCTCTCATCATGTCCATCTATTTCAATGTTCATGGCTACATCAAGCTAGACAAGAACATCTCTCACCCTGTCCATCTATTTCAATGTTCATGGCTACATCAAGCTAGACAAGAACATCTCTCACCCTGTCCATCTATTTCAATGTTCATGGCTACATCAAGCTAGACAAGTACATCTCTCACCCTGTCCATCTATTTCAATGTTCATACCTACATCAAGCTAGACAAGAACATCTCCTACCATGACCATCTATTTCAATGTTCATGGCTACATCAAGCTAGACAAGAACCTCTCTCATCCTGTCCATCTATTTCAATGTTCATGGCTACATCAAGCTAGACAAGAACATCTCCTACCATGACCATCTATTTCAATGTTCATGGCTACATCAAGCTAGACAAGAACCTCTCTCACCCTGTCCATCTATTTCAATGTTCATGGCTACATCAAGCTAGACAAGAACCTCTCTCATCCTGTCCATCTATTTCAATGTTCATGGCTACATCAAGCTAGACAAGAACATCTCTCACCCTGTCCATCTATTTCAATGTTCATGGCTACATCAAGCTAGACAAGAACCTCTCTCATCCTGTCCATCTATTTCAATGTTCATGGCTACATCAAGCTAGACAAGAACATCTCCTACCATGACCATCTATTTCAATGTTCATGGCTACATCAAGCTAGACAAGAACATCTCTCACCCTGTCCATCTATTTCAATGTTTATGGCTACATCAAGCTAGACAAGAACATCTCTTACCCTGTCCATCTATTTCAATGTTCATACCTACATCAAGCTAGACAACAACATCTCCTACCATGACCATCTATTTCAATGTTCATGGCTACATCAAGCTAGACAAGAACCTCTCTCATCCTGTCCATCTATTTCAATGTTCATGGCTACATCAAGCTAGACAAGAACATCTCTCACCCTGTCCATCTATTTCAATGTTTATGGCTACATCAAGCTAGACAAGAACATCTCTCACCCTGTCCATCTATTTCAATGTTCATACCTACATCAAGCTAGACAAGAACATCTCCTACCATGACCATCTATTTCAATGTTCATGGCTACATCAAGCTAGACAAGAACATCTCTCACCCTGTCCATCTATTTCAATGTTCATGGCTACATCAAGCTAGACACGAATTTATCTCGCCAAGTCCATCTATTTCAATGTGTTTGACTACATCAAGCTACATTATTTAATATGGGCTATTGCTGCAGAGATGGTACTTCTAATCAAATTTCAAGATTATTAATTAAGTTTGACACGTGTCGACTTGTATTTGTTATGTTATCTTGAACGGAATTAGCGCACACTGCTGGATGGGGCATGTTGCATTTGCATCAAAACACAATTAGTTTGTTTTGGTGATTTTTCTTCTTCATTTTTCACTCGCCTGGATCGTGCTTATATCTGAAGTTTCGCCTCTTCTATAAAATTAACTGTGTTTTGCAACACTTACAGAGGTTTGTCCGACTCTGTGGCGGATGGTACATGGCCCATCTGTAACGGTCAAGGTATCGAGTTCGCTCCCCGCAATAAGCAATGTGCATCCAGACCGTTCAGAATGCACTGGCAAACTACTGTACGTATTTATATTGCATAGAAAAATCACTGCAGCCAAAAAATGCTGGATTGATAGCCACGTCCTGAATAGTATATGCTACCAAATTTATAAAAACAGAGGTTTGTAGAATTTTTCTTTATTTTTCACTCGCCTGGAACGTGCTTATATCCGAAGTTTCGTCTCTTCTATAAAACTGACTGTTTTTCAACTCGTGCAGAGGATTGCATAGTTTTTCCTCTGCTGTTGTTTTAGTGTATTAGTGTGTTTGCTTCAGTATTTAATATTCTGCGCATTCTTGAAGAATATGCTCTGCTGCCTGAGGTGACTGTCCACATGTACACATGGTTGTGATGCCAATATTGAATTATGTGTAGAGCCTACATATGGTTGTGGAATCGGTTGTGTCCTGTTCTGAGTCGTAGAATGACAACTTGTTCTGGTCTTTTCATTATTTATTAGTCAACTTGGGTTGGCTTTCTAATTGCCTTGATCTTCTGTTTCTTGATTACCTGGCACAATATTGGCACACCTGTTTGATCGTCAGAATCTTCCTCCTTATCTATACGATCTGCGTCTCGTTTCCAGGTATTCAACAATGTGATGATACCTACATCATAGCTAACTTATGCTGATTGCTTAGTTTGGTCATTAGTATTTGCAGGTCTGGTAGTATTCTGGACTGAAGCGTTTGGATTGCTGAGCTTGCATTGGTCAGGAATACCACATGGCCAAATTTGACGATGAGCAGTTTTCCGTTGCCACCTTGATTGCCCGAATTGTTGCATCTATATGGATTCATGTATTTGTTTCGATATTAAGGAATTATGAGCGACTAATATTTTTTATGGTTTTATGCAATGTGGGGATTTCTTCAACTGAGCGTTTGTATGGTTTTATGCAATGTGGGGATTTCTTCAACAGAGTTCTTGTATGGTTTTATGCAATGTGGGGATTTCTTCAAGAGAGTTCTTGTATGGATGTGTGCAAAGTTGGGATTTTTTAAAATCTTGTAATTGAATACTTTAGAGCAATACTATTCAAATGGCGGCCCGCGGAGGCCTAGTAAGTGGCCCACGGATCATTGCTAAAACTGAAAAAATTATAAAAAAACTAAATGTATATAACTATATTCGGACCTCTGACCCGTAATGAGCCCCATTTTCTACATTTTGGCCTCCGAGTAAAAATAGTTGAATAGCCCTGCTTTAGAATTAGCTCTCTACTCGTCCGTGTGTTGCTGGAAGTAAAGAATAGCAGACATGTTCACCCTCCATGCATGTTGTAAGATACGATTAATGAGGTGTTGGGGTGGCGTTGGCTATTCCATTCCATATAGGTTAACAAGACATAAGTCGAACTTCTCATGCCGAAATTAGCAGATATCACAGGTAAGATGTAAAGCATGCCGGCGCATTCTGATTTCCGGACTACATCCTGCTAATCTGCAGGAGTATGAGAATGTACACTAAAAGAAGATAAAGAATTCTAGTCTATCTATCTATAGTTTTTATCTCTCTATTTTTGCTGTGAAATATTAAAAAGAAGCAACTGTTAAAGGACATAAATACAAACAAAAACATATTTTGGACATAACAAAAAAAAAGAAGAAATGTTGAAGAATTAACTTGAATGTTGAGGTAGGGCGTGACCGTCCACAATATAAGACATATTGGTTATTGGGAAAAGCGTTCTAAAACTGTATTTGAATATTCCCGTGAATTTCATTAGCTGTCAACAAAAAGTATAATTATAGCTACCAATGAAAATCACGGAAATAATGATACATTTTAAAAAACTGTTTTTATCTTAGCTAATATGTGTCGGGCCATTGGCGCAAATAAAACGGCAACACAACGCATTTCCATTCTCTGGACTATATCCTGCTGGAAATCTAATTGGACCATGATCCTACTACTAGAGAGATCCAGTGGGAGTTTGAGAATGAACGATGAAGAAGGATGAAGATCTTACCTTATATATCTTATATCATTTATGGTCTTGGTGGAGGGAGCAAAGGGATAAATAGAGATACAAGTGGAAGGATAGATTGTGAGATGAATAAAATAGTCTTGATTCTTGATTATCAATTAAAAACAGCCATATTATCACAGTAGATATTTTTATAAGTGAATGGGATCCCCGGTTCAGCTGTCAAAAATGATATCCATTCAATGATACAATGATACAATGATATCCAATGATATCCCAATGATATCACCAATTTATTTTATATTGTGCAATGATTTCCCCAATTTATCTTATATTGTGCAATGATATCTTCAATTTATCTTATATTATGCAATGATTTATCTTATATTGTGCAATGATTTATCTTATATTGTGCAATGGTTTCCCAAATTTATCTTATATTATGCAATGATTTATCTCATATTGTGCAATGATTTATCTTATAATGTGCAATGATTTCTTCGATTTATCTTATATTATGCAATGATTTATCTTATATTGTGCAATGGTTTCCCCAATTTATCTTATATTGTGCAATGATTTCCCAATGTTATCTTATATTATGCAATGGTTTCCCCAATTCATCAGCCATCCAAGTGTGGGTAGCTTAAAGTCCCAGTCAGATATTGATTAGAGATTTGATTGTTCCAGAGAGGGCACAGGTTCCCCTCTCATCTCTTTGTTACTGTCATCGTTATGATTCTACGTGCTCGTTGTAACCTCCAGAACCCAGGTTGTTAGAGGCACCTACAAGACGGAGCACCTACAAGACGGAGCACCTACAAGACGTTGCACCTATAAGACGGAGCACCTACAAGACGGAGCACCTACAAGACGGAGTTGAAGTAAAGTTCTGTTGCAGGAGAAAGCTTCGATGCTGAGGCAATACTTGATGATGAATATTGAAAATCCTATTATTGCGAGAGAAATCTACGATGCTGTGACATCACATGATGATGATGAACATAGACAAAAAAATCATGTTATTGCTTGCCCGATTAACTTTCCACGAGCAACAAAAAAATCATGTTATTGCTTGCCCGATTAACTTTCCACGAGCAACAAAAAAATCATGTTATTGCTTGCCCGATTAACTTTCCACGAGCAACAAAAAAATCATGTTATTGCTTGCCCGATTAACTTTCCACGAGCAACAAAAAAATCATGTTATTGCTTGCCCGATTAACTTTCCACGAGCAACAAAAAAATCATGTTATTGCTTGCCCGATTAACTTTCCACGAGCAACAAAAAAATCATGTTATTGCTTGCCCGATTAACTTTCCACGAGCAACAAAAAAATCATGTTATTGCTTGCCCGATTAACTTTCCACGAGCAACAAAAAAATCATGTTATTGCTTGCCCGATTAACTTTCCACGAGCAACAAAAAAATCATGTTATTGCTTGCCCGATTAACTTTCCACGAGCAACAAAAAAATCATGTTATTGCTTGCCCGATTAACTTTCCACGAGCAACAAAAAAATCATGTTATTGCTTGCCCGATTAACTTTCCACGAGCAACAAAAAAATCATGTTATTGCTTGCCCGATTAACTTTCCACGAGCAACAAAAAAATCATGTTATTGCTTGCCCGATTAACTTTCCACGAGCAACAAAAAAATCATGTTATTGCTTGCCCGATTAACTTTCCACGAGCAACAAAAAAATCATGTTATTGCTTGCCCGATTAACTTTCCACGAGCAACAAAAAAATCATGTTATTGCTTGCCCGATTAACTTTCCACGAGCAACAAAAAAATCATGTTATTGCTTGCCCGATTAACTTTCCACGAGCAACAAAAAAATCATGTTATTGCTTGCCCGATTAACTTTCCACGAGCAACAAAAAAAAGTTATTTTAAGTGGAATCTGATCCATCATCACATTATTCCTTCTTTGACGCACACAGCCACACACCAACACACACATACTCGTTTACATACGCACTCAAAGAAAAACCTTCCCCACTAGGAAACCATGTGGGTTTTTTGGGGGATTTTTTGTGTGTGTGCTAGCTCATGAGTAAAAACCCAAAAGAAAACCTAAAATTGCCAACACATTTTTTCTGTTTGTGTTGTAATTTGATGCTTGCTGATTTAGGCCGTTAGCGCGATGTCGTTAGATTTGTTCTCGATATTTTATTTTTTGATCGCACATTAGGACATCTGATCCAATTAAAAATGGATGTTCTGAATAGCGTTCAGGAAAGATATTAAGATAGATGTTGCGAAAATGTGATTAGCACTGTGTTTATTTTATCTCTCCATCTCCGTATTTCACTTTCATTCTTGCTTTTTGTGGAAGACAGACTCGTAGGTAAGGGGAGGATTTGAGGTGTCCAAATTTATCATGAAAACGAATGACACCCTTTTTGTTTAGGTAAAACCTCCATTTTAGGGTTATCATATTTATGGTAAAATCAACAGGCATGAATGCACTAGACCTGCAATACTTGGCAACTGACCGACAGACATGGAGAACTATGACATCCGCCCTATGTGCCAAACTTGGCAAAAGAGGAACTGACTGACTGACTGACTGAGATATTTATGGTCCTGGTGGAAGATATTAATAATTAGAGTGCCGTAAAACTTTGTACCAATAGATATGAGCAGAGTACCCGATGCACTAAGTTTCACAAGACAGACGGAACCTACGTTTCATCCAAGACGACTCGATGCACTAAGTTTCACAAGACAGACGGAACCTACGTTTCATCCAAGATGCCTCGATGCACTAAGTTTCACACGACAGACGGAACCTGTTCCAAGACGCCTATTTACAAAGATACACAATAAGACTAATATTGTACATGTGATGGTCTATGTCAAATGTAGATTATTGATCGTTATCCAATCTGACACTCTGTAAGCCTCTCGATTCTGTCCAATTAGTGCAGTCTATTCCAGTTCAAATGTTCTATAGGCTAGGCTATGACTTGGCTCCAAATGTAGATCGCTCAACAGAACTGTAAAACAAAACTTCAAACGTGATGTTTGTGATTATTGTTATGATTTCGTTGGTCAGTATTTATATACTTAGAGTAGCATACTAAATATGACCTGATATATATATATATGTGTGTGTGTGTGCATGAGTGTAGGTGTAGGTGGGTGAGTGTGTGGGTTTGTGGATGGATGTGTGGGTGTGGGTGAGTTTGTGTGTGTGTACGTATGCATTTCCCCAATACATCTGTATCCGTATAATACAAACTTACTTGCAGAAGCCAATTGAAAGTTATCTGTGGTATCGATAACGTCCATGGTTAGATTGAACTGAAAGTATGGATCTCTGTGTCGAGAGTTTTTCCTATGTAAGGCTAGATCGTATTCGAAAGCTCTCCGGGCCACATCGCTATGACGATCAAAAATGGCACCTGTGAGAAATATGTCAATATCTTATTTGAACTTGCGAACATAATTGTATGGAGGTACATTCACATACAGATGGAATATATATATATATATATACGTATTTCTTCTTCTTCTTCTTCTGCGGTCGTTCTCAAACTCCTGCAGATTAGCAGGATGTAGTCAGGAGAACGGAATGCGTTGTGTCATGGTTTGCATCATTGCTGCGATATCTGCGCCTTTCGGCCTGACACATCCGACTTCAGCATGGTTTTGGGTCACTGACCCTATATGGGATGGGACAGCCAACTCCATCCCATAACTCCTTAGTCACCTTTTACGACATGCGTGGAAGGTAAATAGTGTTGCTATTCTTTGCTCCCCTTTCGGGCCCCGGCAACACACAGGTGTATATACGTACTAAACCAGCAGTTTCCCAAATTTTCCAGGTAACACTATATTAGACATTATGTAATTTTGTAAAGGTCTTATGCCCCGACTCATTTTTAGACCCCAATTTAGCTACACGCCGACTTTTTCAAACACGTCATAATTCCCCGAAAACCACATGTTAAACTGAGCTTACGGCGTAGCGTACGTAAGAAAAATGTTTCGCTCTTTCTGTCAGTACGAGATTTTCTTAAGGACATCGTAAAATTAACCGATTAAACACATTATTTGTATTTGGAATAATAGTTATTGTTTCTTTTGCTTTTTCTGAAATATATTTCTGAAACATGCTTGTATTTTTAACTGGAAAGCAATCATGCCGTTAATGCATTAGATTCTCTAATCTCATAGAGCTTCTGCTTGAGTCCACATCATGGCCCGGTCCCATGAAGTGCAGGATTTATGTATAAGCTACACAACCTATAGCTTAGCGCCCCACCTTCTTGGGGCCCCCCCAAAAAATTGTCCGAGTATGCAATTGTCATATATACTTAAATATATTGCAGCGTTATTTATATAAAGAGCCCCAATTCTCAAATAATATTGGTTTGTTGAAGATAAAGGAACACACAAAAAAACGCCATTTATACATTAAGAGCTTTAATTGAAAGAGCATTAGAAGTTCAGAAATATATATAAGTTTGCTTTATTGATTACACCAAAGCATTCGAGAAAGTAAAACAGGACCAAATTATCAAAATGCTAGAAGATATTAATATGGACAGCAAAAATCTTAGAATTGTGCGCAATATATACTGGCAATAAGAAGCAGCCATGAAAGTGGATAATATAACTAGAAAGTATACACAAATAAAACAAGGTGTACGCCAGGGATGTGTATTGTCGCCAGATTTATTTTCTCTTTACAGCGAGAATATCTTGAGATCAGTTAAGAATATGCCAGGCATTAAAATAGGAGGACACAATATCAATAATCTACGATATGCAGATGATAATGTGTTGACAGCAGAAAGCCAAGAACATCTCCAAGATCTGTTAAAAAGGACGGTGATAGAAAGTGAATTAAAAAGTTCTTAGTTTAAACATATAAAGACAGAAACAATGATAATATAAGGAAATAGTTCCCCACCAAATAGTAAAATAATATTAAATGAGAAAAGTTGAAATCATGTGAATAGTTTCAAATATTTAGGAACATTAATAACTTGAGATGGTAAATGAAAGACCGAAATTATAAGCATAAAAAAGGGCAAGCAAAAGTATCATTCCATAACATGAAAAATAACCTATGCAACAAGTCCATATCGATGGATACTAGAAGACGTGCCCTCAAATGCTAGGTACATTGAACCAGTGCTACTCTAATTCAATTCTTTTATATGTGCAAGTATTATTTAAATATCTCTAACAACGAAAACGTTATCACGATTTCAAAACAGCCACCTACGATTACGTAACATTTACACAAACTAATTCCGCGGCAGTCAGTGACAGGAGAGAAATTACGTAATTGTAAACAAAGCATGCCTACGGCTAAGGCATGCAACGAGAGCAGTGCTAATATGAACTGAGAACAGATAGGAAAATCATATTACAATGAAGTCAATACTTCTCTGCGCTTTCTCAGCCTCTTTTGAGATTAGAAGAAGTAAAATGAGCTACACATTTTCATGATATCTGTTCCACCTGGGATCTACATAAATGCACACACAAAAAAAGTCAGATCTATTTAATCTGGTGACTTCTCGGTTCACTGAAGTGACACATGAGAATAGTTTGAATTAATGTCATGTCTCATTCATGTCACGGCTTTGAGCAAGCAAGTACAGATAACTATGCAGAAGCTTTAGCAGTTATATGATATATTGATTAGAATATTGACAATTATTTCCCTTGGATAGCTGAAACTATGGAAACCATCGCAACCCTTTGTTACCTCTTGTTGAACTTGCAGTGGACATTTCAGAGTGGATAAAAATATTTTCTGACATTACGAGTGAGTCTGCCGGAAAAATGGATTAAAAATGTATTTCTAGATGCACGGATATACTATGCGATTTTCAAATTCTATCAAATTTCAACTGTCACTATCTTCTATAAAAATTTCTAACAACTGTCACTATATTCTAATAAATGTCTATCTAATAACTATCACTATATTCTACAAAATATCGATGTAATACAGTCACTAGGATTTCTGTCTAATAACTGTCACTATATTCTACTAAATTTCGATATAACAACTGTCACTATATTCTACTAAATTTCGATATAACAACTGTCACTATATTCTACCAACTTTTGATATAACAACTGTCACTATATTCTACCAACTTTTGATATAACAGCTGTAACTATATTCTACCAAATTTCGATATAACAACTGTAACTATATTCTACCAAATTTCGATATAACAACTGTAACTATATTCTACCAAATTTCGATATAACAACTGTAACTATATTCTACCAAATTTCGATATAACAACTGTAACTATATTCTACCAAATTTCGATATAACAATTGTCACTATATTCTACCAAATTTCGATATAACAACTGTCACTATATTCTACCAACTTTTGATATAACAACTGTCACTATATTCTACCAACTTTTGATATAACAACTGTCACTATATTCTACCAACTTTTGATATAACAACTGTAACTATATTCTACCAAATTTCGATATAACAACTGTCACTATATTCTACCAAATTTCGATATAACAACTGTCACTATATTCTACCAACTTTTGATATAACAACTGTCACTATATTCTACCAACTTTTGATATAACAACTGTCACTATATTCTACCAAATTTCGATATAACAACTGTCACTATATTCTACCAAATTTCGGTATAACAACTGTCACTATATTCTATCAAATTTCGATATAACAACTATCACTATATTCTACCAACTTTTGATATAACAACTGTCACTATATTCTACCAAATTTCGATATAACAACTATCACTATATTCTACCAACTTTTGATATAACAACTGTCACTATATACTACCAACTTTTGATATAACAACTGTCACTATATCCTACCAAATTTCGATATAACAACTGTCACTATATTCTACCAAATTTCGATATAACAACTGTCACTATATTCTACCAACTTTTGATATAATAACTGTCACTATATTCTACCAACTTTTGATATAACAACTGTCACTATATTCTACCAACTTTTGATATAACAACTGTCACTATATACTACCAACTTTTTATATAACAACTGTCACTATATCCTACCAAATTTCGATATAACAACTGTCACTATATTCTACCAAATTTCGATATAACAACTGTCACTATATTCTACCAACTTTTGATATAACAACTGTCACTATATACTACCAACTTTTGATATAACAACTGTCACTATATTCTACCAAATTTCGATATAACAACTATCACTATATTCTACCAACTTTTGATATAACAACTGTCACTATATTCTACTAAGAATTCGGTCTAACAACTATCACTATATTCTACCAAATTTCGATCTTAACTACTATTATATTCACTACTTGGTTCTCTAATTTCTCTTTTTTCAAGTACTCCCATATAGATTCTTAACTTGTGAGATATATATATTTAATAAATACCTAACATAATTCTTCTTAATTCAACCAATGGTTAATTATACCACACAATTTTGCTTCATTCAACCAATGGTTAATTATACCACACAATTTTGCTTCATTCAACCAATGGTTAATTATACCACACAATTTTGATTCATTCAACAAATGGTTAGTAATACCACACGATATACGGATGTGAATATTTTTTTCTATACATGTACATGAGGTCGTGGTCACCAATATACCAGAAAAGCGACCTATAGTATTTTTGTGTGGCTACAAGCTCTGATATAACCTCAATAGAGTTACCATCTGCGGTTGAAAAGGTAGTACCTAGCTATACAAATTCTTTATTATTTAACCAGAGTTTGGTTTCATACAGGAATGCATAGGTAACACTACACGCGCTGTAAACATCGACACTGAGGTAAACATCGACACTGAGGTAAACATCGACACTGAGGTAAACATCGACACTGAGGTAAACATCGACACTGAGGTAAACATCGACACTGAGGTAAACATTGACACTGAGGTAAACATCGACACTGAGGTAAACATCGACACTGAGGTAAACATCGACACTGAGGTAAACATCGACACTGAGGTAAACATCGACACTGAGGTAAACATCGACACTGAGGTAAACATCGACACTGAGGTAAACATTGACACTGAGGTAAACATCGACACTGAGGTAAACATCGACACTGAGGTAAACATCGACACTGAGGTAAACATCGACACTGAGGTAAACATTGACACTGAGGTAAACATCGACACTGAGGTAAACATCGACACTGAGGTAAACATCGACACTGAGGTAAACATCGACACTGAGGTAAACATTGACACTGAGGTAAACATCGACACTGAGGTAAACATCGACACTGAGGTAAACATCGACACTGAGGTAAACATCGACACTGAGGTAAACATCGACACTGAGGTAAACATTGACACTGAGGTAAACATCGACACTGAGGTAAACATCGACACTGAGGTAAACATCGACACTGAGGTAAACAACAACACTGAGGTAAACATCGACACTGAGGTAAACATCGACACTGAGGTAAACATTGACACTGAGGTAAACATCGACACTGAGGTAAACATTGACACTGAGGTAAACATCGACACTGAGGTAAACATCGACACTGAGGTAAACATTGTCACTGAGGTAAACATCGACACTGAGGTAAACATTGACACTGAGGTAAACATTGACACTGAGGTAAACATCGACACTGAGGTAAACATCGACACTGAGGTAAACATCGACACTGAGGTAAACATTGACACTGAGGTAAACATCGACACTGAGGTAAACATCGACACTGAGGTAAACATCGCCACTGAGGTAAACATCGACACTGAGGTAAACATCGACTCTGAGGTAAACTACAGAAAAGCGGAAAGTTATTGTCACATTTGTAAGACTGCGGAAAAATGTATGAGACAGAAGAGGAATAACAACTACCACCAAACTCATAGTTTACCAGGCAGCAGTAATATCATCACTCATTTATGCATGTGAAACATGGACAGTATATGCCAGGCAAGCTAGTAGACTACTATTTCCACCTAAGCTGACTTCGTAAGATAACTAACATCTATGAGTGAAGTAATGATTTTAAATCTGTAAGCATGCACATCATGTTGATGGAGGGCACAGACATGCTGGTCAGGACACGACAGATCTTCATTTACCAAAAAGATGTTATATGGAGAACCCCAGATTGACTCTTGCATGGGCGGAGAACAGAAGAAATGTTTTAGAAACCGTTATTGGGGTAAAGACAATATTCTTCTTCTTCTGCGTTCGTTCTCAAACTCCTGCAGATTAGCAGGATTTAGTCCGGAGAACGGAATGCGCTGTGTCATGGTTTGAAGCATTGCTGCGATATCTGCGCCTTTCGGCCTGATACATCCGACTTCAGCATGACTTTGGGTCACTGACCCTATATGGGATGGGACAGCCAACTCCATCCTATAACCTCCTTAGTCGCCTTTTACGACATGCGTGGAAGGTAAACAGTGTTGCTATTATTTGCTCCCCTTTCGGGCTCCGGCAACACATGGGCGGGGGTAAAGACAATATTAAGACATCACTGATTCACTTCAACATAGCCATATATTCATTGGAGAGTCTTTCACAAGAAAGATCTGACTGACATTCGCAGAATCAAGAGTGGTGCAGCAGTAAAAAAAAACAACTCAGAAATGACGATCTTCAACAAATCTGCGTTAGAAGAAACGCAAAAACTGTGCAATGTCTCACATACTCCTTCAACAGATGCTCAGAGGTGCGCATGTGGTTGCGTCTGTGGGTCTCACCAATGGCTCACTAGACAAACCACCCATGCAACAGAAAACCTTAGTAGATGGCATGCCTTTTTATTGAGGATATCTTCTTATAGAAGCTTCATGGCACGTCATTTATACAATCCCGTAGAAGTAACCTTCCATAACAGTTACCATGTTGTTCCGACAAGCCGACATTGTGCTTAAACTAGTTAAACGCATGGCGTGGGTGAACGAAACAACAAAGAAACCTGTCGCAAGGGCCAGAGTTGTGCCGTGATGTCGACGTCTGTTTCGGCGGCATTAGACTCGAAACACAATAGGATGGCTGCTGGAACAGAGGGCGGAGCACTTATGGGAATGACCCACCTGCTGTGAGGCCAGTTTATAATCAAGAATCAAGATGCTCAGAGTGAGGTAGGAAATTTTAGGCACGCGTAGGACTCATTAGTCACAGCCGGGCACATCGCAGACATCATCATCCCAGTTGAGCTGAATTGTCACGGTCGAATATGACGAACGAACAGCACAACAGAATCGTACATTTCAAACAGCGAATACCTAGTTACACCACAGGAACATAACGTTTCAGTCAGACACAACCAATGCAGGTTGCACCACAGGAAAATAGCGTTTCAGTCAGACACAACCAATGCAGGTTACACCACAGGAACATAACGTTTCAGTCAGACACAACCAATACAGGTTACACCACAGGAACATAACGTTTCAGTCAGACACAACCAATGCAGGTTACACCACAGGAACATAACGTTTCAGTCGGACACAACCAATACAGGTTACACCACAGGAACATAACGTTTCAGTCAGACACAACCAATGCAGGTTACACCACAGGAACATAACGTTTCAGTCAGACACAACCAATGCAGGTTGCACTATTTGAGCCTTACGTTTTAGACAAATTATGGCTAATTACACCACAGAATCTTACATTTCAGACTACCAATACCTGGTTACACCACATAAACTTACGGTTTAGAATTCTGAACCCCACAATTTTCTCTATCCCTTTTCTAGCTATCAGTTTATAGACATCATCTCCCATTGGGACCTTACGGCATTCACGAAAAAAATCGATCACTGGCCTAAGGTTGAATATTTGTCGGTTCGGTGCGATAAGTAATCGCTGTCGAATCCAAGAAGATTGGCTAGCACAGTCTTAACTGGCCTTATGACCAGAGATGAGAGATCTAACACTATGGCGGAGACCCAGCCAGGTTTAAGAAAAACAGTCGTTTTAGTAAATTTACCGTTTCAATTTTCATTTACGCTCACGACTGTTGGACTGAAAATGTTATCAAATGGTAGGATATATTGACTACCAAAGAATTCTGGGTTTTAGGATAAGAAACGATTGGGTAGATCTAGAAAGAAGCGGAGAATATGATAAGAAACGATTGGCTAGATATAGAAAGAAGCGAAGAATATGATAAGAAACGATTGGGTAGATCTAGAAAGAAGCGGACAATATGATAAGAAACGATTGGGTAGATCTAGAAAGAAGCGGAGAATATGACAAGAAACTATTGGGTAGATCTAGAAAGAAGCGAAGAATATGATAAGAAACGATTGGCTAGATCTAGAAAGAAGCGGAGAATATTATAAGAAACGTTTGACTAGATCTAGAAACAAGCGGGGAATATGATAAGAAACGTTTGACTAGATCTAGAAACGAGCGGGGAATATGATAAGAAACGTTTGACTAGATCTAGAAAGAAGGGGAGAATAAATATTTATGAGGGTTTTCTTGGTGTATACATTTTGTTCATTAAAGTACAAGTTAGTTGGACAATGTGTAGCAATTATTTAATCTATTGTTTTTTTCTTCTCTGCTTGTGCTGTAAGGAGTCGCAGAATTGAATAACGATCAGTTTTCGGGCCATGACACGCTTGATCTGCAATAATAATTTTGTTTCAGAACATTGATAACTCCTTCAATCTAACTTCTTCTGTTATCTTTTGTATCTTGATGTTCCTTTTCTGGTGTCGCATGTTCTTGCTGATGGCCTTGTTAGGTTTCATTCTCAATAAGTGGCATAACCATTTGCGTCTCTGTTTTTCAATATATTTGACGAAGTATGTTGTTCTAATAGTACTTGTTATCTTATCATTCTTCACATGAGCTCTTTTTGTTTTATTTGCTGCTTTTCTTAGACATCTCATTTCACACATAGTCAACTTTCTCTCTTGATCTTAAGTTAGTGTTGATGTCTAACTAAAAACCAAGACATCGAATTGATAAAGAATGTTGGTACGAAGATTGAATTTGTGATTTGTCTTTTGGTTTCTAGCAGTATAGATTAGATGTGCGTTACATGGTTAGTGTTAAGTTATAATTTACGTAGTTGGCTTTTTAAAAATTCTTAACCTGATCTCTGTCCATTCTTCTGTAGTCTGTAAAATTTCTCTAAAGATATTTACATTCATGCACTTGCTTCAGTAATTATTTTTGTAGTTAATAATGAAATTATTTATTTATTAAAAACTTTATGTAATAAATTTTACATAGTTTTCATCAATAACAGAACATCAAGTCTCGCCATTATTGCAAAGCCACATAATTGCTAAACTATAGCGTACCTATTGCTAAACTATGTTCACTTCAAGAATGAAGTGGGTTAGTGTTTCTGATTGATTTTTGGACGCAGGAGACATTGATGGATTGTTAAGTGCCCAATAATATTGTTTTTAAATTTCATTTTTAAATGTATTTTTAAATGTTGTTTAAATATTATTTTTAATTGTTTTTAAATGCTTTAAATAATATTGTTTTTACATGTAATAAGCTGTGTAAAAATCATCTGTTGTCGTGGAGTAATGTGGGGATGTGTTTTGACCCATTTCATTCTTAAAGTGAACAGAGTATATCAATCTAAGAATGAAGTAGGTCAGTGTTTCTAACTGGTTGGTGGTCGCCGAACGCATAAAACGAATTTTACGTGCACAATAATATAGTTCATTAGATAATGTAAATCTAATATTGATAAGAGAATCATGTCTATGACAATAGTAATATATGCTTTCAACTAAATTTTCATATGATGACGATGATATTCGTCCGTCGTTATCGACGATGACCAATAACTCAACCATACTAATAATAACAATAAGTAATACAAATAATACATGTTAATAGTGCGTTTTTAAATGACTAACAAGTCCAATGCGAGCACAAAATTTGCATATTCTACATCTGTAACATCCGATGATAAATTATTATATCAATTACCTGTTGTTAATATCGTTGACATGCGCAAAGAGGTTATGGGGCAACCCATTATTGTTCCTTACACAATGTAAAAAGTTCTGAAAAATCAATTATGTTATTGTTTTTAAATGTTATCAGCTTATAAAAATCACATGTTGCCGAGGAGTAATATATGGGTGTGTTTTGACCCACTTCAGTTTTAGAATGAACAGAGTGTATATACTCTTCAGCGGTGATACCACTGCTAGGACTTTTTCACAATTTCTGGGGTTTTTCGTGGTCCTCATGCAACATTTGTATGTTGGGTGTGACATTATAATTAAATGTATATTTTATAAGTTCCATGTTTTCTTCTTTATAAATTTAATTCTTTTTTTAAGATTTACCAGTGACATTTTTGTATAACGCATATCTATTTCAATATTTTTAGTAGTTGCTACTAAACCGACAATATTTTGCCAATTTTTTACTTCCCTCCCTCTTTATCACCAACCTGCCAAGATTTAACTCCCTCACTCCTTGTCACTAACCTGTCAAGATTTAACTCCCTCACTCCTTGTCACAAACCTGTCAAGATTTAACTCCCTCACTCCTTGTCACTAACCTGTCAAGATTTAACTCCCTCACTCCTTGTCACTAACCTGCCAAGATTTAACTCCCTCACTCCTTGTCACTAACCTGCCAAGATTTAACTCCCTCACTCCTTGTCACTAACCTGTCAAGATTTAACTTCCTCACTCCTTGTCACAAACCTGTCAAGATTTAACTCCCTCACTCCTTGTCACTAACCTGCCAAGATTTAACTCCCTCACTCCTTGTCACTAACCTGCCAAGATTTAACTCCCTCACTCCTTGTCACAAACCTGCCAAGATTTAACTCCCTCACTCCTTGTCACTAACCTGTCAAGCTTTAACTCCCTCCCTCCCTGTCACCAACCTGTCAATTTTATCCCCTCCGTCCCTGTCACAATCTGTCTAGATTTAACCCCCATCCTTCCTTGTCATCATCCTGTCAAAAATTCAGGGACATCGCTTTCTTAGTTATGACTAAACTTCCTCTCCCCGGTAAAGCCATTTTTATGAAAGAAAGTGTATGCAAAAAATACATGTTTCGCTTCAGATTTAAGAAATTTATTTTTCAAATTTATTCAATTTAATTGGTGTATAAAAAACAGAATTGTCGACGATAACTTTTCTCAAACCCCAAATTATTCTCTATGTCATTATCTGTCAAACTGTTTAAGATCAACATATTGTTTTTCTGCGCTATAAAAATAATCAATAAGAATGAAAAATAAACTATTTAGTTGTAGATCCATTGCTACAGACACACAGAGTAAAAAGTAGTATGAACAATGATAGGCTTTCTGTTAGGAATGACTCAATGTTCGCTAATCTGGGTAACGGATACAGACGTACTTCTGCGGTCTGTTATTTGTTAAGTTCGCCAGCAAATCATCTTTTATCAGTGCTCAAAATTATATAGAAACGTAGTTAAAATTAACCAAAAAATATGTATCGTAAGACAGACTATTGTCTTTTCCCAGGTGAATAATACTCGTAGTTGGTAGTATCCACACTTGCCGTGAAACGTAGGTGTGGGAGCCACAGTTGTCGTTCCAAGGTTATATGTGTCGCTTTGGTTGCATTGAGTCCACGTTTGTTCACAGTTATATTAATGTTTTCTATCCATTGTTTTCTTGGTCTAACTTTTGCTTTATATCAGGGTATTATTTTGTTATGTACTGTTATTGATATTTGAGTTGGAATCATTCTCAAAAGGTGACAAAACTATTTTATTTGTTGTTTTTCGATATCTTGAGGTCTTCATGTATAGCTCCTGTTGTAGGTTTAATGCTGCAGTGTTTGTCACCTCTATGGTGCATGGTAGTGTTTCTAAATGAATATTAGTCACCTGAATCATAATTTATAAATTAGAAATAATTTAAACTGACGTGTGTTTCTAAGAACTAAAAACGGAATTACTGTTTCTGTTATAATATTTTATCTCTGCTTAAACCATAAGCTGTTAATTTTGTGCGTGTGTAATTAGTGTATGAGAGAAAATTTAAAGATTACAGCAAAGAATTATCACGGAATATAATGAATCGTTTAATAAAACAGTACCCATTTTTTGATAGCAACATTCTAGAAAATTAACTTCATAATTCTTGATTCTTGATTAGAAATTGGCTTAACAGCACGCGGGACATTCCCATAAGTGCTCCGCCCTCTGCTCCAGCAGTCATCCCAGTGTATGTAGACTCGGTGTTGATTGTGTGATCTTTGGGACTTTCCAAAAAAATTACTTTTCCTTCCCTCACCTCTAGATACTCATATTTCTAATTTTCTCTGTATGTGTAAGTTCTCAGTCTCATTGACATCATCTGCATCTTGAAATGAATTTATTACTGCCTTCATTAAGTCTGTTTTATCTCTTCTCAGCAATGTGCCGTCTATCGCCTCATTGCCTGCCAATATGTCGGCTCTCTCGTTTCCTCTGATCCCTGCATGATCAGGGCAGTATATCCATGTAATGCTCTGGACAACTGAGTTGTTAATTAAGTCCCACCATTATTTTTTTAGCATGAACTTTTCTATCTTGCGCAGCATGCTTTGAGAGTCTGTGAGTATCGAACCTCATACCGTATATACAGATGAGACCAAATATTTATATCCTAAAGAACTTCTGGTATATTTTGGTTGCAATGGCATATACTAAATCTATCAGGAAGTAACACAGCTACTTGGTTAAGTGTTAGCTATACCTGCTACTACACAAAAAGGACAAGAAGTTTGAACACGCTGAAGAGAATACACAAAATATACTTCAGAAATTCCACTACTAATAATTGTCTGTCATGTTTGAATTCCTTGGTGATTGAGAAGAAATGTGCCGTTTCATCATAATCAACATTTATTTACAGGGCACTGACCATTAATTGGAGAAAAGAAAAACAGACGCATGTATTTGTATTACAGGATTAATAAGGCATATCACCCGTGTGTTGCCAAGCCCGAAAGGGGAGCAAAGAATAGCAACACTGTTTACCTTCCACGCATGTCGTAAAAGGCGACTACGGAGGTTATGGGATGGAGTTGGCTGTCCCATCCATATAGGGTCAGCGACCCAAAGCCATGCTGAAGTAGGATGTGCCAGGCTGAAAGGTGCAGATATCGCAGCAATATTGTAAACCATGACACAACGCATAATGTTCTCCGGACTACATCCTGCTAATCTGCAGGAGTTTGAGAACGAACGCAGAAGAAGAAGAAGATAAGGCATGTTTAAAAAAAAACTAGTTAATATGTTATACAGGGCCGTAAATACGTGTTTCTGATGCTAAAAAATGGGGGGGGACTATCTACCTACGAAAAATAAATGTCACTCGGCGTTCGCACCCTAAAAAGTCACGCAGCATCACTGCTGCCAATACGTTATTTTAGCTCCTGCTCATTTATATGTTCTTTGATTTAACACCCACCTATCTTTACATAACACATCTCTATGATCGTTTCCTCTTGCAATCTAATTTCACAAAAAACACAGTATTTTCATTTTCCGTACTAAGCAACGCACACAAATCATTCTGTCGAAGTTGTCATTTCAGCTTAGTACCTCGGGCACTCAGAACATGTTAGAGTCACGTGATATTTTGATTTCAAGAATTGTCACTTCTGAGTCTAGTTCTCTCGTTCTACTAGTTAGAGAAGTGTCTTGTCGAGAAATCCTCGGGGGAATATAAAAACATAAATCGATACACTGTAGTTTGTTCATAAATCGTCTACACTTTTCAAAATTAAGTGATTGCATTTTTCAGTTTATTCTAGTTTGTTTCGTTTAGTACAAGAAGTGAGATTATTTACCGGAACAAAACAAACCAGATAGGATAGATTAGAATTGACGTCACTGAGATTGGTTATACTGTTTAAGTACAGATGTAGTATCGGATTGCTAATGCACCACATTCAAAGCACCAACGCAGTGGCTCAAATAATATTTTTTGCCTTTCTAGATGTATCAATGCAAGTCATCATCATCAGGTGTCATGCTTGGGCAGGACTTCACTCACAATTTTAATATATCGGGTTAAAATCTCGGTAAGAACTTGAATTTTTATTTAAGTTGAATGTCTTAAAATGCATATTGTACATGTCGTGGCGATATGTGTATGTATATATATATATATAGCAACATTTTCCTTACAATAACGGTTAAAATCCACATAGCACTATTTAACAGTACATCAAGCAATAGTGAAAGTGTACACTCATTTGGAGAAGGTGGCTAGACAGAGAAAGTGTACATTCAGCTGGAGAAGGCAACTAGACAGTTAAAAAATATCATTAAACATTTTTTCCATGTGGAACGTCAATACCGACGTTGCAGACTGTGGTTTAAAACAGTTCTATTTGGTGCAGGCACTCTCCGTAGCAGAATGTCAGAGAATTGCTGAGACAGGCATTAGGAATAATGCCTGAAATTATAGAAACTATCAACATTTCTGCTGACAGGTTTGATACCAAGTGTCTTGCTCATCACAGGAGCTTGATCGCTACAGAAGGTCGTCGGTCACATTTGAATGCAATCTACAGCTCTTCGAATGAACGAGTGCTGACAGGCCCGTAGATAAGGGAGGAGTTGGAAGGGGGGGGGGTATTCAAACCCATCCCTTAACTAATCTGAATATAACTTTTAGTACTAGGACTTTAACCAAATGCCCAATAAAAACTATTCACGCATGTAGCGATTTTTCACCCAAAAAAAGTCTTCAAAATTAGGTAGAAACCTTCTTCTTAAAGTAATCATATCTACGACCTTGAAGACTGTACATACAAATTCTTTACAAGGAAGGACGTTACATTAAAACAGATTTTAATTTTGTTTCTGATTACTTTTTCTGGCACAAATCATTAAATCTTCCGTAGTTTTATCGTAAAAATAGAAGTAGTGTAGTACCATCTTTATTAAACATCTCTTTTGTAGCGCTAAACATGGACAGATCCTCCATATAAGTAATGTAAGTGTTGCTTACACATTTACATTTGAGTATATATCTTATATATCTATATCTTTGGAGCCGCGTTAGCGCACGGGCTTCGTATATGAGTGGTCCTGGGTTCCTTCCCCAGTTGAGGCGGAAATGTTTCTCAAATCGCAACGGCTCCCGGGTCGACCCAGCCTTAAATGGGTACCGGGTTAATCCGGGAAGTAAAGACTGCGAGGGAGAGGAGATGGCTACCGCCCTCATTTGCAGAGCCTCTGAAATGTGAGATCGCTAACATCTTGCACCCCTACGGAATTAATAAATGCTATGCGTTACTTTACTTACTATATATCTTACAATGTAACATAATGTATTATACAATTCTATCAATTTTCGGTAATTGTAAAAACATATAGTTCTACATCATGTCAATATTGATATTTGAGTTATAACTCGAAAGCGCGTGGTCAGAAGAAAACTGTCTCTTTCTATGACAGGGTATTTGCATTTTTGTAAGCAAATCTTGACGTCTTACAGCTTACAGCAGTAATAAAATTAATACTTTTGAGGTTTCTTCATGTAGGAGAGGGAGAGTTGTACACTGTCATATACAACCGCTTGTAAGAAAGTCTCAGTCTGCTTACTAGGGGTATGTTACTCTCAATTTGAAAGACTTTCATAGAAATAAAAATGAGGCAACGTATTGATCAAATAGTATTTGTTGATGTTACAATAACAGAGTTGCGTGGACAAATGCTAAAAAGCGGGCTTCAAACTGAAAGGTCCGGAGTTTGAATTCTGTTAATAGGGGTATTATTTTGTGATATTGTATAAAGTTTGTGTTACGTAAGTATATTTGAAGTAAAAATAGCATGGCGGCAAAGCAAAGGATATATATATAATATATATATATATATATATATATATATATATATATATATATATAGCTCAGAAATGGAAACTCAACTTTTTTGGAGTTACTTTTATACAAGATATTCGCTGATCGAACATCATTCAACCAATATACTTCGTCATTATCTTCTCGTGGTTACCTGAATTGTACTCACCTCTGGTCATGAAAGAGGTTAAAGTCAAAGCAACATTTGTGGTAATAACTTGAGACAGTCTCATGAGAATCCCGTGAAAATTACTGAACACAAAACTGTGAGCATATCATTGAATGCCTACACATGTATGACGAATAAATTCAGCTGAAAATTCAATGGACAAGTATGGCACATCTCGCCATAACTACAACGATACATCATCATTGGAAGATACAAGATTGTACAATAACAAAGTGTGGTGGCTAGACAATTTAATGTGGTTAGAAGCGCCATTAGTTGCCTGTGGAGGCGATTTCAACAAACTGGCTCAGTGGCAGACCGACCACGCAGTTGAAGACCCATACCACAACTGCTGCCGAATACCGCTTTATACGGCTATGTCACCTCATGAATAGATTTGCATCTGCGTCCTCCACAGTTCAATCAATGCCAACACTGGAAAACTATCGCCGAATCTCAGATTCAACTGTCAGGAAACCGACTTCACAACTCTTGTCTTTGGGCTAGAAGAGGTCCTGTTCCTACGCACCGGCATTGCCAGAGCCGACTGCATTAGGCGATCCAGCATCGTCAATGGGCCGTTGGAAATGACTGAGAAAGATTTGGTTTAATTAAAGTCTGAAAGTTTCGTCATGCCAAGGGTTAAAACAATTATCCCTTGACATACAATTTTGGTACACGTGTTTGAAATAAAGTTGCGTCTCTTTTGTTGAACAATATATATATCTGTGCATAAAGTCGACTTTGGTATCGGTTTTCCTAGTGCTTACAGGTCGGAGGAGGCCACGCCTTGCAGTTAGTGCGCAATATTATGTTTTATTTTCTGAAAGAATAGATGATTTTAATCCCTCAACTACTCCCAGTTTTAATCCTCAATTACTCCCAGTTTTAATCCCTCAACTACCCCTAGGTTTAATCCCGCAACTGCTCCCAGTTTTAATCCCTCAACTACTCCCGGTTTTAATCCCTCAACTACTCCCAGTTTTAATCCCTCAACTACTCCCGGTTTTAATCCCTCAACTACTCCCAGTTTTAATCTCTCAACTACTCCCGGTTTTAATCCCTCAACTACTCCCAGTTTTAATCCCTCAACTACTCCAGTTTTAATCCCTCAACTACTCCCAGTTTTAATCCCTCAACTACTCCCGGTTTTAATCCCTCAACTACTCCCAGTTTTAATCCCTCAACTACTCCCGGTTTTAATCCTTCAACTACTCCCGGTTTTAATCCCTCAACTACTCCCGGTTTTAATCCCTCAACTACTCCCGGTTTTAATCCCTCAACTACTCCCGGTTTTAATCCCTCAAGTACTCCCTGTTTTAATCCCTCAACTATTCCCGGTTTTAATCTCTCAACTACTCCCAGTTTTAATCCCTCAACTACTCCCGGTTTTAATCCCTCAACTACTCCCAGTTTTAATCCCTCAACTACTCCCGGTTTTAATCCCTCAACTACTCCCGTTTTAATCCCTCAACTACTCCCGGTTTTAATCCCTCAACTACTCCCAATTTTAATCCCTCAACTACTCCCAGTTTTAATCCCTCAACTACTCCCGGTTTTAATCCCTCAACTACTCCCGGTTTTAATCCCTCAACTACTCCCAGTTTTAATCCCTTAACTATATCCGGTTTTAATCCCTCAACTACTCCCGGTTTTAATCCCTCAACTTCTCCCGGTTTTAATCCCTCAACTACTCCGGTTTTAATCCCTCAACTACTCCCAGTTTTAATCCCTTAACTATATCCGGTTTTAATCCCTCAACTACTCCCGGTTTTAATCCCTTAACTACTCCCGGTTTTAATCCCTCAACTACTCCCGGTTTTAATCCCTTAACTATATCCGGTTTTAATCCCTCAACTACTCCTGGTTTTAATCCCTCAACTACTCCCGGTTTTAATCCCTCAACTACTCACAGTTTTAATCCCTCAACTACTCCCGTTTTAATCCCTCAACTACTCCCGGTTTTTATCCCTCAACTACTCCCGGTTTTTATCCCTCAACTCTTCCCGTATCTGCGAACAGGGAAAACATGTCATTGAAAACCATCTGTTACTAGTGCAGAATCGATCACAACGGTTGATTATTATAGCATTATTTATGTATCTGTATCACATTATGTAATCGTGTGTGTGAGTGAAC